>MU389760.1:0-42500 GCA_022578765.1 Xylaria sp. FL0933
CTAACCCTAACCCTAACCCTAACCCTAACCCTAACCCTAACCCTAACCCTAACCCTAACCCTAACCCTAACCCTAACCCTAACCCTAACCCTAACACTCTTGCTTTTTTTTTTTTTAATTTACTCTTAAATTTTTTTTTATTTATTAATTAATATAATAGTAAATATTTTTATAAACTATGTTTTAAACGCTTGTTTTTTATTTTTTTAATATTTTTTTTCACGATTTTATAAATATATATTAATAAAATAATAAACTTTTTAAAAATTATTTTTTATATTTTCGCTTTTTTTTTTTTTATTATACTTTTATAAAATTTATAAAATATATAATAATTTATTATTTAATTTTTTTATAAACTATTTTTTAAACGCTTGTTTTTTTTTTTTTTAAAGTTTTTTTTAATAATTTTTAAATTATATAATAACATATTATAAAACTTTTTTATAAACCGTTTTTTAAACGTTTATTTTTTTTTTTTTTTTAAACTTATTATTAATTTTTTTTGAATTATATTATAAACATATATTAACTTATTGTTATATTTATTTATAATTTATTTATAAACTATTCGTTTTTTTTTTTTTTAATTTTTTTTTATAATATTTTTTATATATATATAATTTTATTATAAAACTTTTTTATAAACTATTTTTTAAATATTTATAAACTTGTTGTTATATTTTTTTATAAATTATTTTATAAACATGTATAATTATATTATTAAATTTTTAAATAAACTGTTTTTTAAACGTTTATAACTTTTTTTTTTTTATTTTTTCTTTTATAATAAAAAAACGCTTATTTATATTTTTTCTTAAAATTATTTTAATTATATAATAAATAAATATTAATTTTTTATAAATATAGTTTTTTTTTTTTTTATTATATAAACCTGTTTTAATTATAATATAAATTCTAGTTTTTTTTTTTTTTTTTTTTATATTTTATTTTAATAGTATACTCGAGTATTTTTTTTTATTTTTTTTTTTTTTATTATAATAATTATATATTTTAAATTATTTTTTTTTTTTTTTTAAACTTTTTTTATTTTAAAGTATACTATTTTTTTTTATTTAATATTTTGTTTTATTTTTATTTTATATTTTTTTTTTTTTTTATTTTATATAAATAATTAAGAATATAATATATTTATTATATTTTTTACGTTAATATAAATACTTTTAATTTTTTTTATATTAAAAACCTTATAAAACTTATATTTCTTTATTTTTTTAACGCCTCTTACCTCGTTTTTTGTTTTTTTTTTTTTTTTTTTTTCTGTTTTTTTTATATTATATATTATAATGTCTCTTATGCTTCGAACTTTTTTCTTTTTTATTTTCGCTTTTTTTTTTTGCTTTTTTTTATTTTTTAAATACTATATTCATTTTATATTACTTATTTTAATAATGCTTTTTTTTTTCTTTTTTACTTTTTTATTTTTTTATTTTTATATTTATATTATATTATACTACTACTATATCTTTTATTATATAAATAAAATTATATTATTTATTTAAAATTAAATAGCGTGATTAAGTTGTTTTTTTAAAAAAACCTCTTTATATAGTCACCAAGCTTGTTATATTTTATTTTAATAATAAAAAATATATGTTTTTTTTATTTTATTTTTTCTTGTTTAAAAAAATTATATATAAACGTTTTATAGTATAATAATTATGCTTTAAATTCTTAATAAAATATATGCCGGTTATAAAAAAGTGTTTATATAAATATATTTTTTTTAGAAAAAAAATAAATGTAGATAAAATGTGTTATTGATTTTTGTTTTTTTTTTTTGTTTTTTAATTAATAATTGTTTTACCGGGGTATTTATTTTCGATAAACAGCTTTATATAAACTTTAGGCCTTTTATTGTTTTTTTATATATGTTTTTCTTGCTTGCGTTTACGTATATACCTTAGTATTATTTAATATTAAATTATATTCTTTTTTTTTTTATAAACTTTTTAAAATAAAATATTATTAAAAAAATAATATAATAAAAATATAATTACAAAAAAAAAAATAGAAAACAATAAAATATAATAAAATAATAATGTTAATATAGTAACCAAGAAAATAGCTATAGGTTAAATGCTTTTGCTATTATTTTTTATAGCTATATATTAATAATAAAAATAATTTTTATTAACGTTGATCTTGTATGTTTTTATATTTTTTAAAGCAGCTATATAAATATTAAGTTTAAGAATAAAATTTTTTAAAAAGCAAAAGTTATTTAGCTTTAAAATATAAATAATATATAAACGATTTATAGCTTTTTTATTAAAATAAAATAAAAAATCGATAAAAACAAGCTATATAAATAATTCTTAACCCTTTTTATAGCAAATAGTTATTATTAATAATATAAGGTTTTTTAATATAATAAGTACGCTTGTGACTAAAAAGTCTAGAACGCCAAGTTTAACTTTTAAAAAAAATAAAAAAAAGTTTTTTTTTTATAATAAATAAGCCTTTATATTAAAAAAAATAAAAAAAAACGTTTATAAACCCATTTTTCTTAGCTAACTATGTTTTATTTAAATTATTTATATTACTTTAATATATTTTTAGTTTTTTTTTTTTTTTATTTATTTTAACGAAACTTAAGCGAATATAACAATTTTTAGTTAAACGAATATATAAAAAACTTAGCGCTTTATTATAAAAGTAAAACAGTTATATATATATTTTTAATCTCTTTTTATATACTAGAAATATATAAAATTACTAAGGTTTTTTAGTATAATAAGTATGCTTGCGATTAAAAAGTCTAGGACGCTAGGTTTAACTTTTAAAAAAAATAAAAAAACGTTTTTTTTATAATAAGTGAGCTTTTATATTATAAAAAACAAGAAAAAATGTTTATAAAATAATAAAAATGATTTTTATAAAGATAGTTTTATTTATAAAAAAAGTAGTGGTTATAATAAAAAGTATTTTACACTTTTTAAACCCTTTGTTTTTTTTATATTCACTTATAAAGAACGAAAACTTGGTAATTAATATAAAATAAAATATTTTATTTATAAAAATTATAATAAAATTTACTTGCTTACTTTTTTAAATTTACGGTGGAACTATTTATAACTTTTTTTTTATATTATTTTTGCTAAATAATTAAGCTTATTTCTCTTAGCTAACTATGTTTTATATAGACTATTTATATTATTTTAATATATTTTTAATTTTTTTTTTTTTTTATTTATTTTAATAAAACTTAAGCTAATATAATAACTTTTAGCTAAACAAATATATAAAAAATTTAGCGTTTTGTTATAAAAGTAAAATAGTTATATAAATAATTCTTAATTTTCTTTATAATAAATAATTATTATTAATAATATAAAGTTTTTTAATATAATGGGTACGCTTATAATTAAAAAGTTTAAAACGTTAAGTTTAACTCTTAAAAAAAATAAAAAAAAGGTTTTTTTTTTATATAGTATAAGTTTTTATAATATAAAAACCAAGAAAAAACGTTTATATATATTTTTAATTCTTTTTTTTTTTTTTTTTTTATTTATTTTAATAAAACTTAAGCTAATATAATAATTTCTAGCTAAACAAATATATAAAAAACTCGGCGCCTTGTTATAAAAATAAAACAGCTATATAAATAGTTCTTAACTCTCTTTATAGCAAATAATTATAATTAATAATATAAGGTTTTTTAGTATAATAAATACGCTTATAACTTAAAAGTTAATAGCACCAGGTTTAAATCTTAAAAAAAATAATTTAAGCTCTTTTTTTTTTTTTTTTATAATAAGTAAAGGTTTAAATAAAAAAAATAAAAATTCTTAGTATATATTTTAATAAAAACCAAAAAACAGTTTAGTTATTATATAATTTTTAAAACGTTATACTTTAAAAATCCTCATCGCAAAAAATAAACAATAAAACTAAAAACTAAAAAAACCTTTGCTAGCGCAGCAAGTTTTAAGTTTAAAAAATAAAATAAATATAAAATAATGCTATATTTAATTATAATATAAATAGTAAATTTCGTAAAAAGAATTTTTTTTTTTTTTAATTTTTTTTTTTTAGTAACCCTTAGATTTAAGTTAAATTTAAGTCGAAGTAAAGCTTAAAAAAAGCAGCGTTTATATTTAATAATCTGCGAGTTTAAATAATTTATATAACTTTAACTTTTATTGCTGCTTGCACGTTATTAAAACGGTTGTTTTTATAGCGCCGCTTTAATAAAAAAAAGCTAGAATAATTTAACATAATCAAGGTAAACATAAATAAAAAAGCAGCCTAGTTGTTATATAATCTATAAAGCGCTGTACTTTAAAAATCCTCATCGTAGAAAATAAAAAACAAAACCAAAAATAAAAAAAACTTTTAGCAGCGCAGCAAGTTTTAAATTAAAAAAATAAAATATACATAAAATAATTATAATTATATAAAATAATAATATAAACCTTAAATTTTATATATAAAGTTTGCTTTATTTATAATTTCTTTTTTTTTATTGTTAAATTAAGGTTAAATTCAAGTTAAATAAAAGCTTAAAAAAAGCAGCGTTTGCTGATATATAAATTTAGTAACCAGGGTCATCGTTGTTAACACTTGCTACTATATATGCTAAAAACTAAAATAAATAAAAAAAAAATAAATTAAAAATGTCGACTTAAATCTTTTGGTTTTCGCGTATAATAAATTTAAATATATTTATTTTATGTAGCTAAGCTTTAAAATAAACTTTTATATAAATATTGTAGGCTTTAATATAATAATCATAAGCGACTTTAATTAAAAAGCCTGCTTTTTAAGCGTTATAGAATATATTTTTTATGCTATAAAATATATTATAATATAATATAATTATGTATAAAAACCTAGTATAAACAATGAATTCTATATAATGTATTCTCTTTAAGTTTAATTTTGCTTTTTTTATAACTTAGATTTACTTTAAATTTGCTTTAAATTAAACTTAAAAAAAAACAGCGTTTGTTTTAAATAAAGCGTAAGTTTAAATAACAAGTGTTAACCACGTTTTTTTGCAAAAAAAAAACCATTTAATCTCTTAAATATTTTAATTATAAATTTTTTTAAAAAACACCGCTTAGTAGATAAAGATAGCAATTTAGCGCACGCTAGTAAAAAAATAATAATATTTAATAAAAAAATAAATCTTTTTAAAAAACATTGCTCGGTAAATAAAAATAATAATTTAGCGCACGCTAGCAAAAAAATAATAATATTTAACGAAAAAATAAATCTTTTTAAAAAACATTGTTTAGCGGACAAAAATAATAATTTAACGCATGCTAGCAAAAAAGTGGTAATATTTAATAAAAAAATTCTTGTTTATTAAAAATAATAAAAAGTAAATAAAAACTAAGCGTTAATTAAAAGTAGAAAAAAAGCTGTAAAAATAAAATATTAGTTATTATATTATTAAAAACTTTAATAAAAATAAACATTATATTGTTTAATAGTTTATATTTTTAAAAATCATTAAGTTTTTTAAAAAAATAATAGTATAATAAATAAGTCAAATAAATGTAGAGTAATTATATATATAAACCTAGTATAAACAATAAATTTTGCGTGAAAAAGTTTTTTTAAGTTTAATTATACCTTTTATATATTTTAAATTTGCGCTGAATTTACGTTAAATAAAAGTATAATTTAAGCCGATAAGTCGTAATAATACCAAGATTAGCCTACGTAAAAAAAATCCACGCAAAAAAAATCTACGCAAAAAATAAATAAAAATATATTGCGTTAAAATTATAAATAAATAAGTTAAAATAGTTGTCGATAATATATTTAAAAAATTATTTTTTAATAGTAAATCTAATTTTAATGCTATTTTAAATCTTAATTATAAAAAAAAAAAGACTTAAAGTAATAATTTAGTTTTAAAGAGCTGCGGCAGTAAAATTTATTAAATTAAGTTAAATAAACGCAGTATAACTATATATATAACCTTAATATAAACAGTGCGTTTTATAAAAAAAAATTCTTTTATTTTTAATTTTGTTTTTTTTATATTTTAAATTTAGGTTAAATCTAAGCTAAAAAAAAGCAGCGTTTATTATAAATAATAAATAAATTTAAAGCGCAAAAAAAATTAAAACCTTAAAATAATTAAATTATTATTTTTTTTTTTATAAAAATATTTTTTAGTATTATATTAATTATATTTATTGCTATTTTTTTTAACCTTAAGTTTTTATATTTATTTTAAAATTAAGTTCTTGCTATAGCTGTTATTTAAGTTTTACCTGGCGTTAAAATAGCTATTTATATAAATAGCTTTAAAGTATTTAAGTAAAATAGCTTGTTTAAAGCTAATAAAGCGTTTTTTTTTTTTAATATAATAATAAAATATATTAAATATAAAAATAATAATTTATTTAATATTTATATTAAAAAAGCGTAAAAATATAATATTAATTATTAAGTTAAATAAACGCGGTATAATTATATATATAAACCTAGTATATACTATATGTTTTATAGAAAAAAATTCATTTGTTTTTGATTTTACGTTTTTTATGCTTTAAATTTAGGTTAAATTTACCTTTAAAAAAAATAATATTAGTTTTAAATAATGTATAAATTTAAATAACCTTTATGTGCTTAACTTTTGCTGCTGCTTGCGCGTTTTTAAAATAGTTGTCTTTAATTTAGTTTATATTATATAAAATATAAACTTAGTTTAATATAGTAGGTTAAATTAATTATAAAAGCCACTGTATTAATTATAGTATTTTTAGAATGCTATAATATTATAAAGATTATTATAGCGTAAACTACGCGAAAATAAATATAGGTTTTTATTACGACTGCTAAAAAAGCCTTTAGATTAAAAAATTTAAATTAAATTCTAGGTTTTTAGCGAAATATATAGTGCTTTAGTGCCTTAACTAGCAGAAGCTGCTTGTTGTAAGTTCTTATTATTGTAGTAATTAAAGCCTGCATAATAAAATATATTGTTATTATCGGTAGTAAGGTTTTTGTACGTTCGAGCAATAATGATTAATTAAGCTTCCGGTGTTTAAAAAGGGTAGCGTTAGTTTTATATTAAAGATTATTGCTTTAAAACTATTAAATTAGCACTTTTTTTTTTAATAATATATTTTTTAGCACTATTTTAATATAAACAGTATGTTTTGCAGAAAAAATTTTTTTTGTTTTTAATTTTGCCTTTATTTTATTTTGAATTCGGGTTAAATTAAACCTTAAAAAAAGTAGTGTTAGTCTTAAATTGTACGCGAGTTTAAATAACCTTTATATATTTAACTTTTGCTACTATTTAAAAATAGTTATTTTTTTTTATTAGCGTTTTAAAATATATATACTTAGTATAAGGTTATAAATAAAATAAACGTAGTATAAATAAATAAATAAATTTAATATAAACAATAAATTTTAAAAAATAAATTTTTTTTGCTTTTAATTCGCTTTTTGTACGCTTTAAATTTATGTTAAATTTGCGCTAAAAAAGAGTATAATTTAAGCTAATAAGTTGTAATAGTGTTAAGATTAATTTTTACGTAAAAAAAATCCACGTAGAAAAAATCTACGTAATAAATAAATAAAAATATATTGCTTTAAAATTATAAATAAATAAACTAAAATAGTTATTAATAATATATTTAAAAAGTTATTTTTTAATAGTAAATTTAATTTTAACGTTATTTTAAATTTTAATTATAAAAAAAAAGAGATTTAAAATAGCAGTTTAATCTTAAAAAAGCGCGGCAGTAAAGTTTATTAAATTAAGTTAAATAAATATAGCATAACCTTTTATGTAAACTTAGTATAAATAGTGAATTTTGTTTTAAAAAATGTTTTTATTTTTAATTTTGTTTTTTTTATATTTTAAATTCGCCTTAAATAAAAGCTGACAAAAAGTATAATTTAAGCCGATAAATTATAATAATATTAAGATTAGCTTATGTAAAAAAAATTTACGCAAAGAAAATTTACGCAAAAAATAAATAAAAACATGTCGTGTTAAAATTATAAATAAATAAGCTAAAGTAGTTGTTGATAATATATTTAAAAAATTATTTTTTAATAGCAAATTTAATTTTAATGTTATTTTAGATCTTAATAGCAAATTTAATTTTAACGCTATTTTAAATTTTGATTATAAAAAAAAAAAAACTTAAAATAATAGTTTAGTTTTAAAAAAGCGCGGCAGCAAAATTTATTAAATCGAGTTAAATAAACGTAGTATAATTATATATATAATTTTAGTATAAATAGTATATTCTGCAAAAAAAAATTCTCTCGTTCTTAATTTTATTTTTTTTATACTTTAAATTTAAATTAAATCTAAATTAAAAAAAAGCAGCATTAAGCGTAAATATAGGTTTACTTCGCTTTATTATTTATAAAAAAATATTAAATATTTAAAAAATAATAATATTATTTTTATTATTAGAGCTTAATTTAATTAAGTAGTAATATTTTATATATTAAAGCGGCTACTTTAAAAAATAAAGCTTTATAAATTTTAGTACTTGCTAATATAATTTTAAATAGTCTAGCTTAAAAAAGTATAAAAAAATTATTTATATTTTATAGAAATTTGCTATAAATAAACTATAGCAAGCCGGTAAGGTCTTTAAAATTATTTTTACGAGTATTTAACGCAAGGTTAATAACTAGTTTATTAACTTGGAGGTTTTTTTTATTAAAGGTATTTTAAACGCAGGCGCGATTTTTTTTTTTATATATAATAAAACTGTAAATTATTTTTTTTTTTTTTGATTTCGCTTTTATTTTACCTTAAATTCGGGTTAAATTTAAGCCTAAAAAAAAAAGCGTTCGTTTTAAAAAAAGCGCGAGTTTTAATAATTTTTATATGTTTAACTTTTGCTGCTGCTAAAAAACAAGCGTTTTTTTTATTAACGTTTTATAATATATATATTAAGGTTAATATTATAAATAAAATAAACGCTAGATAACCATTTATTTAACTTTAGTATAAACAATATAATTATTATACTTTGAAAAATTGCTGCGTAAAATTTAATAATATATAAATCGCAGGCTTAAAAAAATTATTATAAAGCTAAAGCGTATTAAACGCTTAATTTTTATTAAAAATAATAAGTTTATTAGTATTTTTTAATTTAAATATCGGTTACGAGAGTTTTTAAAGTTTAAGGGTATTATAAACTTAAATAGCCATTATTAAATAAAATTTGAGCTAATAAGTTATAATAGTGCATAAATAAAATAAATGTTAAATAATTGTTTATTTTATTTTAGTATAAATAATAAAATTATTATATTTTAAAGAACTGTTATATTAAATTTAGTAATAATATATAAATCGCAGGCTTAAAAAAACTGCTAGAAAAATTGCTGCGTAAAATCTAGTAATAACTTGTAGATCGCAAACTTAAAAAAACTGTTAAAAAAATTTATATTTTATAGTTTAGTTTAATAAAAGCGTATATTAACTAAAAAAATATATAAAAATATTAAAATAAAAAAAATAAAAGTTTTGCTAGAATAATTATTTAAAAATATAGTAGCCGAGTAAACAAATGAAATAAACGTAATATAACTATTTATTTTAACTGTGTATAAATAAGGAATTTTATATAAAAAATTTTTTTTGTTTTCGATTTTATTTTTTTTACGCCTTGAATTTAAGTTAAATTTAAGCTAAAAAAAAATAAAATTTATGCTAAATAAAACGTAAATTTAAATAATTTTTATAATTTTTATTTCTGCGGCAGTTTATATGTTATTAGTTTTATTAAGCTATAGCTGCTGTTAAAATCTTTTTTTAAAAAACTTTTGTGCTGTTTAATCGTTTATAGCAGAGTAAAAAAAATAAAAGTTTTGTTGAAATAATTATTTAAAGATATAATGGCCTAATATATTAAGCGCTTAATTTTTATTAAAAATAATAAGCTTATTAGTATTTTTTAATTTAAATATTGGTTACAAGAGTTTTTAAAGTTTAAAAGTAGCTCGGTAATAAAAAAATTCTTTTAAAAGGTAGTAAGCTAATACGTAAGTAAAATAAACGCTAAATAGCCGTCTAGTTTAATTTAATATAAATAATGGAATTATTATACTTTGAAAAACTATTGCGTTAAATCTAGCAATAGTATATAAATCGCAAGTTTAAAAAAACTGCTAAAAAAACTTATGTTTTGTAGCTTAGTTTAACTAAAGCGCGTATTAATTAAAAAAATATACAAAAATATTAAAATAAAAAAAATGAAAGTTTTGCTGAAATAACTATTTAAAAATATAATAGCCGAGTAAATAAGTGAAATAAATATAATATAACCGTTTATTTTAACTGCGTATAAATAAGAAATTTTGTATAAAAAGTTTTTTTTATTTTTAATTTTGTTTTTTTTACGCTTTAAATTTAGGTCGAATTAAAGCTTAAAAAAAACAGCATAAGTTTTAAATAATACGCAAATTTAAAGGGTAAATAAATTAATATCTTAAAATTATTAATTTACCATTTTTTTTTTTAATAATATATTTTCTAGCACCATTTTAGCGTAATCGCAACGTTTTTAAGGTTTTAATTTTTATATATATTTTAAAGCCTGGCTCTTGTTATAGCTATTATTTAAAATGTACTCGGCGTTAAAATAACTATTTATATAAATAGTAATAAAGCATCTAAATAAAATAGTTTATTTAAAATTAATAAAGGCCGTAAAAACAAAATAATAATAACTATATCGTAAAAAACCTTAATAAATATAAACGCTATAATATTTAGTAGTTTATATTTTTAGAGGTCTTTAAACCTCTAGGAAATATAACAGCTTAGTGAACAAGTTAAGTAAACATAGTATAATTATATAAAGAACTTTAATAAAAATAATAAATTTTATAGAAAAGATTTTCTTGTTTTTAATTATACTTTTTTTATACTTTAAATAAAAATTAAATTTAAGCCGAAAAAAAATAATATAAAATATATATAATATATAAGTTTAAATAACCTTTATATATTTAATGTTCTTTGCTGTTTATAAGTTTTTAAAATAATTATTTGCTTTATTAATAGTATATAATATATATACTAGGTTTAGCAGTAAAAGCTTTGCTAAGATTAATATTAAAAAATATAATAGCTTAGTAAACAAGTTAAAGATACGCGGTATAACCTTAACAAAAAACTAAAATATAAAGAATTTTATAAAAAAAGTTTTTTTTATTCTTAGTTATAAACCTTTTATGCCTTAAATTTAAATTAAATCAAAGCTTATAAAAAACAGCGTTTATATTAAATAAAGCATAAATATATATTTAGCAGGCTTTGTTTTTATATATAAGCTATTTTTTTTTTTTTTAACCCCTTTAGCTACTAGTAAAAAAAGCTAAAGGCTCATTAACTAATATATTTTTATAGTTATTAACTTTTTTTAATTTATTTTAACGCGATTATAAAGCTATTTTATTTACGTTAAAACAAATATATTTAATATTAACGTAAATATAGTACTATTATTAAAAAATATATAAAAAACATTAACGTTTATTTATATAGTATAGCACATAAAAAAAAAAAAAACCTTAACGCTATTTAATTTAGCAACTTTATTTTATATAATATAGCTTAAGTATTAAACGCCGGCTATAATAAACTATTATTAATTTATATTTTATAAAACAAGTAGTACAAGTAATAAAAGTCTTTTTTTTTTATAATATGCTTATATATTAATATATTCATCTTTAAACTATTGAACAATACTACTTATAAAAAAATATAAAAAACTATTATAATTAAATTTCTAGCTTTTGTTGTAAAGCTTGCTATAATTCTCGACGTTAAATAAAACTTTTATATATAAAGTAAAATACTTAAATAATATTTATACACTAGTATAAACTTAAAAAAAATTGCTTCTGCGTAAACCCTGCTATAAGCAGTAGTTTTTGTAGACTTTTAAATTATATAATATAATTAGTTATCGGTGTTATTTTTATAATTTATTGCTCCCACTCTCTTAAATTATGCTTAATAGTTTCGGCAAATAATATTTTTTTTTTTTTTACTTTAAATCTCCGCAAAAACTAAAACGCAGAATATTTAGCTAACGCAGCGATTAATTGTTTTTATTATTTTTTTTTACTGCGTAGTAGCTTCTCTTATATTTTTTGCTATTTATTTTTTAAATTATTTTGCAGGTTTGATTATTTTTTTTACGCTATATATAAACCCACTTGTTAAAAAAGCGCACTATAAAATCAAAAAATAAAAATTACGCTATTATAATAAAATTATTTTAATAAATTTCGCTTAGGGTATTATCCTTGTTTTTTTTTTTGTGTGCGCATTAATACTCGAAAACATTTAAACAAGCAGTAATATATTAAGCTACGCTAGCCCAAGCTATATATAATTTGTAAACGCAGTATAAATAACGCTCGGTAAACCCTGAGTATAATTTTTTAATTGTTTTGTTATAGTTAGCAATTTTATAAACGTTTAAAAAAAAAGCCTTAAAATCTTAAATCGCAAGGTTTATTTGGTTAAACTATATATATAATATTATAAAAAAAGCGTTAAGTTTAAGCGTAAACTTTTATTAAAGCCAACGCTAATTAAAATCAGCGGAAAAATCAAGATAAAAACGCTTTAAATTCATAACGCAAGCAATAAAAAAATAAAAATCAAATAAAAATAATCTTGCAACAACAGCAAGCGTAATATTATAAAAAAAAATATATTATTATTATATATAATATTATCTTAAAATAAAGTTAACCAATAAAAATTATCTTTAATTATATTAATAATATAAATAAGCATTATTTAAAAAATCTTAATAAAATAAAAAAAGCAAACAAACGCGCGCTTAACTAAAAATATAAAAATAATAATAAAAAAAAATAACCTGCTATTTATTATTTATTATTAATAGTTTTACTTAATAAAACAAGGTGGACAAATAATATAAGATTTAACTACATTTGTTTATATTATAACAGGCTTGCAATATAAAAAAACAAGTAATTTATTTAAAGAGAGGTTTTTTAAGTATACCACCGTCGTAAAAACTATACGTATAAATCTTTTATTTTTCCGGCTTGTTTATTAGCCAACTCACTTATATATTTTTAAACTATAAAACTATAGTTAAATCCTCACTTAACTTTTGCTTACTAAGCTATAATATTGTGGTCTTACTTTCTTGATAATAAATAAAAAAGTGCTTTTTATAAATAAATACTTTTTATTTTATATTTAAATATAAAATATAAAATATTAATATTTTATTTCTTATACTGCTATAATAGCACGCTAAAAGAGTTTTTTATAAGCACTCTTTTATAGTTTTTAAACAGCTTATAATAAATAAATAGCGCGCTTTATAAGATTATAAAATAATAGTTTTTAGCTATTTAGTATACAAGATATAACTAGTTTAATAATAAATAATAATTTAATATAAAAATGGTTTTAATACTTTAAAGAGCATATAAAAACAGCAAATATTATATAAAACTTAATAATATATTTTAGTAATAAATATAGCTGTTATTATTTTAACTATAAAATATTATTTCTAAAGTAGTCTTTGTTTATTTAAGACACCGTAATAATAATGCGTAAGCAACCTGTTATATTTAGTATACCCACCGTGCACCCAAGGCTTATTCATTTGCTCTTCACCGCGTAATCTTTACTTTTTATTAATAAAAAAGCAGTACTAAATATAATTTATATTTTCTTTATTTTTTTTTTTTGCTTACGTTTTATTAAATTTATTATTATTGCTTACGCACTAATATATATATTTTATATAAATCTTTTTTACTTATTAATTTTTAATTTTTAATTTTTTTTTTTCTTAAAATATAGATTATTATATTAATTCAAAAAATAAACTAATAAATATAACGTAGACTTACTTTATAAAAACCTCGATAATTTACCTTAGCCTTTAATAATAAAAAAAAATCATAATTTATATTTTAGTTCTAGCAATATAAATAAGTTTACGCTAAATAAGCTTTAAAAAAGTCTATAATAGATTAATACACTTTTTATACCCTTCACTAGCAAAAACACGCTAAATTTAATCCTTAAATTAAAACACAGGCAAATTATTTTAAAAGCCGCTCTAAATCTTATAATATTAACCTTAACACTAATAAACCTCTTTAAAAATTAATTTAAAGAGCAAAAAAAGCAAACTTTTTATTTAAACTTAAACGTTTAGCTAAAGGCTATTAATTATATAAAAAAGCTAGATTTTAATTAAACTAATAATATAATAAAGTATAATATTAAACTTATATTTATTAAGCTTTAAAAAACTAGTCGCAAAAAAAAAACAAAGTATAATCTATATTTTAATACAATTAATAATACTATAGCTTTTTAAAATAACTTATTAAAAACGATTATATTACAGCAGCGTAATAATAAATATACCATTTTTTCCTTGCAGCTACCGCAAAAGCTCCAAGTAAAATATTGCTTCTTTAAAATATTAAGCTTAAAATACTAGTTTTTTTTCACTAGCGCCTAGCTTTACATTTTAAACTTTTTTATTTTTTTTTGCTATAAATTTATAATAAACATAAATTATAATACTAAAAAACAAAGTATAAGCTAGGCTAGCGCGCTATTTTTAATAAAAAAGCCTCTTGCATTATTATAAAACAATAATTTAAAAACAAAAATAAAAAAAATAAATAACACAAAAAGCCTATTAATTATTTTTTAAGCGGCCGCTCGCTTTAAAAAAAATCGACCTGTTATAGCTATAAAAAAAGCTGCGCCTTTATCGGTGCTACTTTCTCCCTTTTTTTTTGCTTTTTATTTATTTAAATAACTAAATAATAACAAAGTCGCCGAAATAACCAGCGCTTAAAATATAGCGTATATTATAACGCGTAGTAAAAACATAATAATAAATTAAAATTTAATAATATTTCGCGCTTATTACTTTAACTTCTTTAATAAAATAATAGTTATAAAGGTTATTTAAATTATTTATATTAATAAAAACGCTAATAACTCCTTAGCAATTATAAATATAGCAAAAAACTAGCTTAAAAAAGTTTAAAATCACGCTAAAATAAAGCAGCATATAAAAACCTCTTAATTTTTTCTACTATATAAACAAAAACAAAAAATAGCTAATTTTTATAGTTTTATATTATTAAATTTATAAGCGCTAACGCTTAGTTCTTATATATTTATATAGAGTATATTAACGCATAATCTTTAGTAAAGCAAACTATATTATAACTAAACCTCTTTTATTATAACTTTATAAAAGTAAATATAAAATAAATTCTTGCCGATATATCTACCGCTTTAAACTATATTTATAAAAAAAATCTAGTTTATATAAATATTAAAGCAGCTAATATTTTGTTTAGCCTTTATCGCAAAGTTATTTTAATCAACTTTGGCTTATTTACTTATAATAATATTATATATTAAGCAGGCAGGTCTCCTTAATATATTCTCTTAAAGTTTTTAATGTTAAAGCATAAAAAAAAAGCTAGTAACGTATAAGCGTTTAGTATGTTTATATTATTTACCTTAAAATAAATTTTGCTACCGAAAAAAAAACATTATTCTTTAAATTAATAAATCTTTTATATATATGTATAAAATGTAGATTATATAATAGCTCAGCAAAAAATAAAGCTATAGTTAAATAAAATTCAAAAAGTTAAATAAAAGTTATGTATAAAAGTTTTAGAAATCGACAGTTTTATGTAAAAAATATTAAAACCTAAAACAAAAAAAAAAATATTAGTTCTTAAACTCGTTTAGAAAATAAAAACTTATAATATTAAAAAAATAGTTTAGCTGTTAATACTAAATATATAAAGTATATAAGTTAAAGAGTATAAGTATATATAAGCTTCAAGATTTTTTTCGAAAATTTAGCAAAAAAAAAACATAAATAAAGCTATAAAAAAAAAAAACCTAAACACATATAATATCTAAAATTTAAATTATAAAATTATATATTGTTTATATTTATTATAAAGGTTTAATTATATAATAACTTATATTTTATTCTTACGGCTTTTTTTTAATTTTTTTTGCTAAGCAGCGCTTAATATTTACTTATATCTCATTAATAACAGCTATAAAACTAAAAAAATAGCCTTTAAAAACCTAAGTATTAATAACTTTAATATAAATGTTAAATATATTATAGCTTTTACGTTTAATTAATTTTACGTAAAAAAATTCCTTTATTTTTAATTTTATTTTGTTTATTTATTTTACACCTCGGATATAAGTTAAATTTAAGCTAAAAAAAAGCAAAGTTTATACTAAATAAAGCGTAAATTTAAATGACCTTTATGACTTTTACCCCTGCGGCAGCTTGCACGTTATTAGTCTTATTAAGCTATAGCTGCTATTAAAATCTTTTCTTAAAAAACTCTTACGCTGTTTAATCGTTTATAGTAAAGTAAAAAAAATAAAAATTTTGCCGAAATAGCCATCTAAAAATATAATAGCCTAGCACATTAAACGCTTAATCTTTACTAAAAATAATAAGCTTATTAATATTTTTTAATTTAAATATTAATTATAAAAATTTTTAAAGTTTAAAAGTAGCTTAATAATAAAAAAATTCTTTTAAAAAATAATAAGTTAATGCGCAAGTAAAATAAACGCTAGATAACCGTTTAGTTAATTTAATATAAACAGTAAAATTATTATATTTTAAAGAATCGCTATATTAAATCTAGCAATAATATATAAATCGCAGACTTAAAAAAACTATTATAAAGCTAAAGCATATTAAGCGCTTAATTTTTATTAAAAATAATAAGCTTATTAGTATTTTTTAATTTAAATATTAATTATAAAAGTTTTTAAAGTTTAAAAATATTATAAACTTAAATAACTATTATTAAGTAAAATTTAAGCCGATAAGTTGTAATAATATTAAGATTAGCTTATATAAAAAAAATCTACGCAATAAATAAATAAGAATATATCGCTTTAAAATTATAAATAAATAAACTAAAGTAGTCGTCAATAATATATTTAAAAAACTATTTCTTAATAGCAAATTTAATTTTAACGCTACTTTAAATCTTAATTATAAAAAAAAAGAAATTTAAGGCAGTAGTTCGGTCTTAAAAAAGCGCGGCAGCAAAGTTTATTAAATTAAGTTAAATAAACGCGGTATAACTATATATATAACCCTAGTATAAACAATACGTTCTATAAAAAAAAGTTCTTTTATTCTTGTTTTAACTTTTTTTATGCCTTAAATTCAGGTTAAATTTGCGCTAAAAAAATATCGCGTTAATTTTAAATAATATATAAAATTAAATAACCTTTATATCTTTAACTTCTGCTGCTGCCTATATGTTTTTAAAACAGTCGTTTTTAACTTAGTTTATATTATAAACTAATTATAAAGGCCACCGTATTAATTGTAGTGTTTTTAAAACGCTATAACACTATAAAAACTATTATAATATAAACTATACGAAAACAAATACAAGCTTTTATTATAATCGCTAAAAAAGCCTTTATATTAATAAACTTAGACTAGATTCTAGGTCTTTAGCAAAAAACACAATGCTTTAATACTTTAACCAGCAGAAGCTGCTAAATTAAAAAACTTAAACTAAATTTAAACTAAATTCTAAGTCTTTAGCGAAATATATAATACTTTAGTGCTTTATAGTAAAAGCCTTTATATTAAAAAACTCGGATTAAATTCTAGATTTTTAGCAAAATATATAGTGTTTTAGTGTTTTAATTAACTAGTAGTACTTCTTTAAGCGCCTTAAGCGCTCGGTAATAAAAAAGTTCTTTAAAAATATAATAAGTTAATGTATAAATAAAATAAACGCTAAATAATTATTTAGTTTAACTTAATATAAACAATAAAATTATTATACTTTAAAAAATTGCTACGTTAAATCTAGCAATAATATATAAATCGCAGGCTTAAAAAAACTATTAAAAAAATTGCTGCGTAAAATTTAGCAACAGCTTATAAATCGCAGACTTAAAAAAACTGCTAAAAAAATCGCTGCATAAAATCTAGCAATAATTTATAAATCGTAAACTTAAAAAAACTGCTAAAAAAACTTGCGTTTAGTAGTTTAGTCTAATTAAAGCGCGTACTAACTAAAAAAACATATAAAAATACTAAAATAAAAAAAATAAAAGTTTTACTAAAATAATTATTTAAAAATATAATAACTAGGTAAACAAGTGAAATAAACGCAATATAATTATATACGTAAACCTAGCATAAATAGTATATTTTGCAAAAAAAAATTCTTTTATTCTTAATTTCGCCTTAGTTATACTTTAAATTTAGCTTAAATCAAAGCTAAAAAAAAATAATATAAAACTTTAATAATACATAAGTTTTAATAACTTTTATATACTTAATTTTTGCTGCTGCTTATACGTTTTTAAAACAGCTATTTTTTTTTTTAATATTATATAAAGTGCGCACTTATTTTAATATAGCAAGTTAAACTAATTATAAAGGTTACTATATTAATTGCGGTATTTTTAAAACGCTATAATATAATAAAAACCATTATAACGCAAACTATATAAAAGTAAATACAAGCTTTTATTACGATCGCTAAAAAAACCTTTATATTAAAAAACTTAAACTAAATTCTAAGTCTTTAGTAAAGCATATAGTACTTTAGCGCTTTATAATAAAAGCCTCTAGATTAAAAAACTTAAACTAGATTCTAAGTTTTTAATAAAGTATATAGTGTTTTAATATCTTAATTAACTAGCAGAAACCTTTAAATTAAAGAACTCGGACTAAATTCTAGGTTTTTAATAAAGTATATAGTGCTTTAATACTTTAACTAACTAGCAAAAGCCTTTAAATCGAAGGACTTAAACTAAATTTTAAGTTTTTAGTAAAGCATGTAGTATTTTAATACTTTAATTAGCAGAAGCTGCTTGTCGTAAGCTCTTGTTTTCGTAGCTATTAAAGCTTAAATATTAAAATATATTATTATTATTAATAATAAAGCCTTTATATATTTAAGTGTTAAAATAACCATTTATATAAATAGCTATAAAGCATTTAAATAAAACAGCTTATTTAAAGCTAATAAAATAACTAGTTTTTTTAATATAGCAGCATAACTATTTATTAAACTTTAGTATAAATAAATAACTTTGCGTAAAAGTTTTTTTTATTCTTAGTTTCGTTTTAATTACACCTTAAATTTAGGTTAAATTAAAGCTAAAAAAAAGCAGCGTTTATCTTTAATTGTACGTAAGTTTAAATAACCTTTATGTGTTTAACTTTTGATTTTTGCTGCTGCTTATAAGTCTTTAAAATAGTTATTCTCTTTGTTTACATTATTCTATACGTACATTTTATTAATAAATCGTAGAAACATTTTATATAAGTTTTAAGTATATATAATTTATATGTTTTAGAAAATCGCTGCGTTAAATTTAAAAACAGCATTTAAATAATAGACTTAAAAAAACTATTAAAAAAACTGCTCTCGAGGCATCTCGACCCTAGTTCTATAAAGGCCTAAATGACTATACGTTTAAAAATAAAACTCGCGTTTAATAACTTAATCTAATAAAAACGTATACTAGCTAAAAAATAACTTAAGAATATTAAAATAAAAAAAGCAAAAAGTAGCTATACTTATTCATGTAAGTAGTATAACCTATATACTTTAAAAAATTATTATTAAATTTAAAAATAACTTATAAATCGTAAACTAAAAAAAACTACTAAAAAAACTATTGTCGAGGCTATAAAACTATTTTTAAAAAGCCTTAACAAGTCCAAGATTAAGGGGTTATATTATAAATATATTAGTAGTCATTAATAATAAATTATATTATTTTGTTTTTTTTTATCGATTTTATTAATAACTTAATATATATATCCCTCAACTTATTAATATTAACGCACGTTTAATAAAAAAACTAAAGCACACACTCGTAATATATATATAACTTATATTAAAAAAACGTAAGCTAATTTTAACTAAAAATCTAGCAATAAAACCTTTAATAAAAAATAAAAAAAACTCGAGTATAAAAAAAAAAAAGCTTAAAGTTAGCCTAAAGCTGCTTATATATATATTTATATATATTGCTTAAATAATAAATAATTTAGCTAGCAAATATAAGGCTAATTAAATATAAAAATAAATTAAAAAATAAATTAAGAAATAAATTAAAAAATAAATATAGCAAACGAAGTAATATTAACTAAAATAAAGTTAGCTTATGGTTTAGTGAGCAAGCAACAATAATTATATCTATAATTTTTATTAGCTAAGTAAGGCTTTTTTTTTTTTTTTTTTAACAACCACTTTTTTAATAAGTAATAATTACGCATTAAATTACCTTTAAATTACTCTCGAATTACTTTTAAATTTAAGTCGCTAATTTATTATATAATATTTTTTTTTACTTTTGCCTTTGTTTTTTTTTCCTCTGCTTGCCTTATATTATATTTAAATTTAATATGTTAACACTAAAGAAAAAGTCTAGCAGTACGCGCGGCGGCCGCATTATTAAATCTACTTTAGATAAAAAAAACAAAAAACTTGTTATAAAACAGCTCTTTAAATCTGCTTATACGTTTTTTTAAGCGGCCGGTAAAAAAATAAAGCTAAATAAACTTAAATTTAAAACTAACTTAAATAAATTAAAATAAAACTACTTTTATTAAATATAAAATATTATATATATATTATATATGCTAGTTAATTAAAATAAATACTTTAAGTTATAAAAAATCTATTTTTAATATATATAAAATAAAAACTATTATTATTTTTATAATATAAGTTTAAATTTAAAAAAATACATTTATTATTAAAAAGCATAAAAAAGCTAAAGTCTTAAAAAATATATTATAATATGCGCCTTAACTTTTATTATACCTTAAATTAAATATTAATATATTTAAATTAATATTATTAATAATAAAATTAAAAAAACTTAAAAGTTATTTATTAAAACTAAAGCTATAACTTGTTTAAATTAAATAAATATTATTTTTTATAAAGATTAATTAGCAGCTAAAAATAAATAAAACTTAATTATAGTGCGAATTTAAAGCTAACTTATTAATAACTATATTATAAAATATTATTAAGCCGGTAAAAAATTAAAAAATAAGTAAATAGCTTACTATTAATAATAATATAAAAGCAAATAAAAAAAACTTAAAAATAAAAAAAAATAATAATAATAAAGTATAAATAAAAAAAAAATTTAAAAAAAATTTATAAAAGCTAAATATATAAAAAAAAAATATAATAAAAAAAAATAAAACAGTTACGCTTAATATTATGCTTTATTTTAATATAAATTAAATTTATATATATAATTTATTTATTTAAAACGATCTAGATTTATTGAAAACGCAGCAGGCTTTTTTTTTTTGCTTTTTTTTTAACTTGCGTTTTTAAATAAAAAAATTTTTTCGTATTAAATTTTGCGCCTTTAAAAATTGCTTCCGAAGTATTTATAGCCTTAGTAAGCGTGTTATTTTGCTTTTGTATATAAAGGCTATAATAAAAAAGTATGCTATACCTGCTAACGCGTGCACTTTATAAATTTTTCTTTACGTACTAAAAAAAATACTTAAATAAATATTGTTTTTTTTTTTTTATGCGTGTAAACAGCAGCAGTTTTTTTTTTACACGTATTAAAGCAAGCTATTGTAGTTTTTTTTTTTATAAAATAGCAGCTGCAGTTTTTTTTTTTATGTGCTAAAAAAAATAATAGCGGCTGTTTTACCCTCTGCTACTTATTTTAGCATATATAGCTGCTTTGTTTCCGCACGCAAGATTTAGCAGTAATAATATTTTATTATACGCGATATAGTAGCCCGCAGTTTTTTTTTTTGTTATTAATATTATTAGTCCTCGCGTACAAAAAAAAATAAACCTAGGCTTAATCTTTAGCCTTAATATTTTTTTAATAATTTATAAACCTGCTAAATAAATAAAATATGTATAGTATATTTAATTTTTTATTATCGGTATATATATAAATTTTTAAAGATTAATTATAGGTTTTATTTTTATAAAATCTCGTAAAAAACATTCTCGGTAAATAATTGCAGGAAGTTTAACTATATTATTAGCAACTAAATCTAGATTTTTTTTTAAACTAAAAAACTTTTAAAAAAAAAAATCTATTATAAGCTAAAGTTACCTGCGTTTAAGTATTAACAATTTTATTTATTAGTTATTTTTTTAAATTATAAATCTTGCTAAATATATTTTAATTATTATAAGTATTATTATAGCTAACGCTGATATATTATTTTTAATAAATTTAAATCTTGTTTTAGTATTTAAATAAAATATATATATAAATTATTTGCGGTTTTTATTAAATAATATATTATTAACCGCATTATAAACTTTTAAGAAGCTATTATTATAAACGTTAATTTTATATATAACCAGGCGTATAACTTTAACTATAAAATTATTTCTTAGTATTATTTATAAAAAAACGTAAAAATCTTTTATTATTGCTAATTAAGCGTAAGCTTTACCAGGAAGTAAAAAAAAAAAAATATTTAAAATTAATAAGCAAGCTTTTTTATTTAAACTAATTAGTTTACTTTATGTTTATAAGCTCTTTTTTTATTTAATATTTAAAAAACTATTAAAATCTAAAAAAGCCTTTATATTTAATAAAGTTAAAAAAACTAAACATTAAAAATAAATTAAATCTATAAAAAATAAGCTGAATAGTTTTTATAGTATATTATATAGTTCTAGCTTTATTAAAAACATTAAACCAAGTAATAAAATTATAACGCTGCTTAATTATAACACTACTACTAATATTAAATAAAAACGCGGTATATTTATACACTATAAGAAAAACTAGCCCTAGTTTACTTTTATTTAAAAAGTTTATATAAGCCGCTATTATAAACAATTATTTAATATATTATAGTTTTATTAATTAATCGACACTTTTTATTTAGTAATAAAATATTTATAAAAAAACAAGCTTTTTTTTATTTGCTAATTATATATATTATTCTTATATAGTAAAGGTTCAAGGTTATAAAATTTTATTAATATATAAAATTTTATTAATATATAAAGTTTTATTAATATATAAAATTAAATAGTTTAGCAGTCCTGGAATCTTTACAGAGTTTTTTGCGCGGTAAACTTATTTAGCAAGTAAATATTAATAGGCCTTATTTTATTTAGCGCACCGCAATAAAAACAACAAAAATAGTTTTTTTATAAAAGCTAAGCTGCTTAAATTAATTTTTTTCTAGGTTAATTATACCGCGCAAGCTTTACTTTACTCTTTAAAAAACATTAAGCGCGGCAGGTTTTTATAATTATTATCGGTTTATTTTAGTCCCCATGATTTATTTAGTTTATTAGTGCGGCAAGCTTTTTATAATTATTATTAGTTTATCTTAGTCTTTATAATTTATTTAGCTTATTAATGTAGCAAGCTTTTTATAATTGTTATTGGTTTATTTTAGTCTTCATGATTTGTTTAGTTTACTTGTGCGTTAATTAGCTAATATATAGTAAGTATAGTTTTAATAAGCTAGTTTAGGTTAACTCTTCTTTTTTTTTTTTTTAAAGGTACGCTTAACTCTTTTTTAGCTATCTGCTAAAAACAAAAAACGTTTAAATATTATTGTACTACTTGGCTAGCTAGGCGCTCCCTGCTATAATATATAAAAGTTTATTTTATATAAGTGCGTAAATATAATTTATATTTGCTTTTATAAAATATAAATAAAACTTAATAAAAGTTAATAATTAAAATATCTCACGTAGTTGTTAGCTAACTTATTCTTAAAAGCAAAAAAGTCATTTATTGTTTTTTTTTGTAAAATAAACTAGAATAAAATAAAAACTGCTTTTTTTAGCTATTAAATAGCTAACCGTAAACCATTTTCTTAAACTTCGTAAAAAAAATATTTTTAAGATAAAAATGTAAGGCTTTTGTAATAATAATTTAAAGCTTTTAAAAAGTAAATTTAAAGCTTTTAAAATAAAAGTATAAAGTTTTCGAAATAAAAATATAAAGCTTTTAAAGTAAAAGTATAAAACTCTCGAAATAAAAGTGCGAAACTTTTGTAATAAAAATGTAAAGCTTTTAAAGTAAAAGTGTAAAACTTTTAAAATAAAAATACAAGGCTATTAAAAAAAAAATTCGAAGCTTTTAAAATAAAAGTGTAAAACTATTAAAATAAAAATATAAAGCTTTTAAAAAAAAAATTCAAAACTTTTAAAGTAAAAATATAAAACTCTTATAGTAAAAGTATAAAACTTTTATAATAAAAATACGAAACTTTCGAAATAAAAATATAAAACTTTTATAGTAAAAATGCAAGACTTTTAAAATAAAAATATAAAGCTTTTAAAAAAAAAATTTAAAACTTTTATAATAAAAATATAAAGCTTTTAAGTTAAAAGTGCAAGGCTTTTATAATAAAAATATAAGGTAAAAACAGCAGAAAAAACTGCGTAAACATGTATTTTTTTGCGAATTATTAACTGTTTAATTAACTGCTAGTTAAAAAAACCTAGGGTATAAAAATCTAGCAAAAATTAATTGTTTATTACTAGGCGCAGGTACTCTTTTTTTGTTTTTTTAAGCATATATAAACAAGTCATTGATAAAGCAGTAAAAAAAACATGCTGCAACTAAAATCTGCGTTCGCTATATAAATATAAATAGCACTTTTTTAAAGATTATTTAATTATAATATTTTAATAGTATCTTTTTTTTTAAAACTGCGATTAAAATAATCACTTTTGCAGAAAAAGTTTAAGCCTTAAAAATAAAAAAAATCTAAGCCTCGCAGGCAAAAAAGATCTAGGCTTTAAAGTTTTAATGTTATAATATAAATAAAACGAAAGCTTTAGTAAAATAAGCTTAAATACATGGTTTATAAAAAATAATATATAAAAATACTTTTAACCTTTGTTTTTTTTTATATATAAAAAAAACCTTTGTTAATGCCCACCCATTTATTAAAACTCTCTTTATAATAATGTAAAACCTTTTACGCACCTGCAGCGCTAGTTTGTTCGATTATTAAAAGCCTACGCTTAAGCTAAGGTTAGGTCTTACACTATTTTTAAAAAAATAATTAATATATATTTATTGTTTTTGCGACAATAAAAACTCGCTAGGATCATAAGATCTCGATTACACGTAGCGCTAAAAAATTCTAGCAAGATAAAAATTTATTTGTGTTAATGTTATTAGCGCTAAAAAATTTAATAAAGTTAAAATATAATTAATAATAGATTTAAAAAATAAATTAAAGCCTTGATTTTTAGCTTTTAACGCTATATTTTTTAAGTTTAAAAAAACCTCGAGTAAAATATACCTTGTGCGATAAAAATTTAAAAACCACACTTAACTAAGTTTTATTCTTTTAAATTAGCAGACAGCGCGGCCGCTTAATATATAATACGTTAATATATTAAAAGCTTTATAAATAAATTCTACAGTATAAATTTTATAAAGTAAATTTTATAAAATAAATTTTATAAATAAGTTTTATAGTGTAAATTCTGCAGGCAAGTTTTATAAATAAATTTTGTAGAGTAAATTTTATAAATAAGTTTTATAAAGTAAATTTTATAGATAAATTTTGCAGGCAAGTTTTGCAGTGTAGATTTTATAAACAAGTTCTATAGTATAAATTTTGCAGATAAGTTTTATAAACAAGTTTTATAATATAGATTTTATAAACAAGTTTTATAAAGTAGATTTTATAGAGTATAAAATCGATTGTAATAAATAGTATTTATTTATTATTATATATTATTTTTTGTAAGCGCTTGCGTTATATAATAAAATATTTTTTTTTTTAGCTAAAAAATAAAAACATAGTATATATAAGCTCAACAATATATTATTAAAAATTAAATAATTAATAAAAAAACATAAAATAAAAATAAAATATTAAATATATTAAAGCAAGCTATATTTTTACGTGGCTAGTAAGGTTATATATACTTTTTAAATAAATAATATAATTAGCTAGTATATAATATTATAAATAATATATAAAATTCTTTATTATATTTATTTAGCTATATAATTTTGTTTGTTTATATTTATATTAATATTTCGATTATTATTTATTAAATAAAAAAAAGCTTTTTATATAAAAATATTAAGTTCTTTTATTTAATAAAAAAAATAAGTTTTATTACGCGTTTAATTATTTATGCGCTTAAAATACGCAAGGTTATATATTATATTATTGCTGTTTTTTATTATAATAAAACCAGTAATTATTTAAGATTATTATACTGCGATAGTTTAGGTAATATACTTTAAAATATAAAAAAGTATAAAAAAATAAATATAGTATAAAAATAAAAAAAAAAAAAAAGGTTATCGTAAAAAAAAAAATAAAGGTAATAAAAATAAAAAGTATAAATAAAAATAGCGCGCGTTTTATTATATATTTACTTAGTTTTTTAAGTATAGTATTTTTTTTAAGTTTATATTAAGCTAATAAAAATAAAAGCAGATATTTTTGCGCGCGGTATTTTTATTTAAAAAGCGCAGCTTAATTAAGCTAAAACAAGTGTAAAAAAATAAAAGCTTAAATACTGCTTTATATACTTTAATTAAAAAATATATTTAGCACATATATAAATATAAATATTTAAACTTAATTAGTAGTTTTTATTAATATATTAAATATTTAATATTATTATATATGCGTTTTTTTTTTTGTTTTTATTTTTGTTTTTATTTTTATTTTTATTTTTGCTGCTGTTTTTGCTGCTGTTTTTGCTACTTTTTTTATTTTTTTTATTTTTGCCATTCTTGCTGTTTTTACTGTTTTTATTATTACTGCTTTTTTTTCTTTATTTTTTTATTATTTTATTATTAATTATATACTCTATGTTTTTTTAATTATATTGCATACGATTTAATCTTTTTTAATTATTTATAGTTTTATTAAATATTGCTTGCTAATACTGCAGCCTTTTTATTAATTTTAATATTTTTATATTCGACAGCAAATTTATTCTTTTTTCACGCGGTATAAAATATATTTTTTTTTATTTTTTTTTAGCCGCGTTAAAGCTAGTTTAATATTTTTACGTCGACTATTTTTTTTTTTTTTTTTAATATTACGTTAATATTATTTAATTTAAGTGCTAACAGCAAAATATATATACTTTTACTTTTTTAATTATAGTTGCGCGGCAGCTATTATATAAACGCGTAAATAATACTAACACCTAGCGCGTTTATAAGCGTTTATAGCCACGATTTCTCTTGCTTTTGCTCTTGCTTTTATTAATATATTTTTGTTAATTATTTTTTTCGTCCGCGCGTTATTGCTTAGCCGGCTAATAATATTTAAAACAGCTAAAAATATTTCTGCTTAATTATATTTTATAATAATTTAAACTTTATTATAATATTAAATAAAATATTATAATAAAATAAATAAAAATAATTATAAAATAATAAATAAAATAAATTTTATATATTTAAATATAAGCAAAAAATTGTTTTTTTAAAATAAAAAAAAAAAAAATAAAATAAATAAATATTTTTTTATCGTAAAAACTTTTAGTAAATAATTTTTTAATAATTTCTTTACTTTAAAAATTAATTTTTTAATATTATATTAAAATTTAAAGCGCTTTATTTTTTAAATATAAATATTTTTTAGTTTATAGTTTAAAATATATATATTTTTGCTGCTGCTTATAAATCTTTAAAATAATCGATTATTTTTTTTGTTAACGTTTTTTTATAAACGTTTTAGTTTTAATTTTTTTATGCCTTAAATTTAAGTTAAATTAAAGCTTAAAAAAAATAGCGTTTAATATAAAAAATACGCAAGTTTAAATAACCTTTATATGTTTAATTTTTACTGCTGCTTATATATTCTTAAAATAATTCTTTTTTTTATTTATATTATAAAATATATATATATTATTAATAATAAATTGCTAGCGTTATATAAAAAATAATATAAATATATTTTTTATTAAATTAATAAATATTAATAATTTATTATTATATTAATAATAATATTATTAAATATTTTATTAAATTAATTAATAATTACGCCAAGCTTTAGCTAAAAATAAAAACTAATTAAAATAAATAAAATAGTTTGCGATTTTTTTTTACTTTAGTTTTTAAAAAAACAAGTACGCGCTATAAATAAAGATTTTTTTATTTATTATTCTTGTTATACTATAATATTATATTTTACGTTAAAAACTAAATAATAAATACTGCTGTTTTTATTTTATTAAAAAAAACCTTTGGCTTAATAATATAATTACTTTTAATATATATAACTGCAGCTGTTAAACTTATACTATAAAATTATAGTAATAAAAAATAAAATCAAGAGATAAAATTAAAAAAACAAAAAAAACGCAGAAAAAAAAAATCATATACGTATGCTATCGCAAATATTTATTTTATCGACTTCTAAAAAAACCTAGTTTAACGAAGATTTATTTATATTAATATTATTAGTACTAGTATAAACAAGGTCAGCATATTATTGTGTTATAAACTTAATAAAAAAAAACAAAAGTTTTTTAAAATAAAAAAATTCTCTAAATAACATAATTTAAATAATTAATAAAAAAAAGCTTTTTTATTTTACGCTTAAGCAATTAGTTTAGCTAAACAAAAAAAAAACAAAAAAAAAATAAAATATATAATATAATATAAATCTAGTTATTTATAATTTTTTAAGCTTAAAGGTATAATATACTTATAAAAAATAAAAATAAATAAAAAAGTGAGCATAAAAATAGTAAAAAATTAAAAAATCATATATAAAATAATTAAATTAATAAATATAATCTAAATATATTAATAAATAAATAAAAAATATATATATTTCCAAGGTTTTAATTATTTAGCGATAAAAAAAGCGAAAGCAGAAAAAGCAAAAAAAAAATAAAAGCTTAATACTTTTAATAAAATTTAATACGCTAGCTTTATTTTTGCTTAAAAAAAAATAACTTATAAATTTAATACTTACTACAGTAAACTTAGCGTAAATAATATTATTAATTACTTTAAATTAAACATATATTATATTTTACGATAATAATAATTATTAAAAAAACAAAATAATAAAATAGTTTATTTAGCACTGCTATATAACTTTTTATACTTATAATACTTTATTTAATAAACCAGCGAAAAAATAAAACAATATTATATAATATATACACTTTGCGTTAATAAAAATATATTGCCGCTTTATTTATACTTTTTTTAGCCTTTTTTTTTTTCTTTTTTTATTATTTTTTTTTTTTTTTTATTTTATAAGAATTCTATAGTTTTATTTTAAAAATATTTCAATTAATAATTAAAAGCGCGCTTTATTTTTAAAAAACTTAAAACCTTTTTATAAAACTAGATTTTTATTTATAATTTAAAATAAGTTTTATAAACTTTTGCTACGCTATAATAGCTATAGCTTTGTTTTTGTTTTTGTTTTTATTTTTGCTTTTATTTTTATTTTTGCTTAAAAAAAAATAGCTAAAGAAAATTTTATTATAAAAATTATTTAAACGCGCGCGTTTTTTATAATTAACGCTATCTTTTTTAAGCATAAATATACCTTATATCTTAAAAACAAAAAAAACTTACTTTTTTATAAACTTTATAAACTTAATAAAAAAACAAAATTAATATAGTTTACTTATAAAAAAAAGCCTAGTAAAAATAATTATATAAATAATTAATAATTTTATTTATTATTTTTTTTTTATTATATATTTGCTTATAAAAAAATATAGCAAACTTAATAAAAATTAAATTAATTTTAATTATATTAATAAATCTAGTTAATAATTTTAATTATATTAATAAACCTAGTTAATAATAGTTTTTACTATATAAAAATATTAAAAAATTAAAGATTTATTAAGCAAATATAAAGCTAAAAAAAAAAAAAAAAGCTTTATAATAAATAAAAATCTAAATAAAAAGCTTATATAATTAGTTTACTACTTTAATTAAGCTTAATATAAATATAATATAAATTTTTTTTGTAAATATTTTTTTATAAAAAAGCATAAAAAAATTATGTTTAATTAAGGCTATATTTTTATATTTTTTTTTTTTATTTTTTAATATTTATATATAAATTATTATTTTATATATTATTTTATATAATTTAAATTTTATTTTTTAATTTATATATATATTACGCCTGCGTAATAAAAAAGCTTAGTTTATTATAATAAATAATAAGCTAATTATATTTAAATATATATTATTATATTATATTAAATCTTATATATAAATTATATAAAAAAGCTAGAATAATATATTTATTTTATACTTTATTTATTTTATTTTTTTTTTTAAAATTTTTGCTAGCTTAAATAAAATAAACGCTAAAAAAGCTAAAAAATAAGCTGCTTTATATATAACGCTGATTACGCGTGCGAGGCTGTCTTAAATAATATGTTATATAGCGTGCTGCTTGCTTATTTTACGCGCTTTATTTACGCCTTAATAATTTAAGTAAAAAAAGCTTGTAGTAAATGCTGCTGCTACTGCACGCAGCTTGCTCTTTTTAGCAATATTGCGGTAATATTAAAAATGCTGCGTTTATTTTATATGCTCGATAAAAAAATTTATTTTTAGCACTAAGTTTTATGTTGCAAGTATATTTTAAATAATAAAAACCTTGTGCGGCGTTACTAACGCTAAATTTTCGAGCGCCGCTTAATTAGCGTTTAAAGCGAAAAACCAAAAATAAAAACAAAATAAAAATTAAAACTAAAACTAAAATATAAGCGTTATTATTGTCGGCAGTAGTAGTAGCAGCAATAATAATAGCAACAATAGTAATAATAACCCTTAGTTAATTTTAAACTATAAACTACCTATAAATATAAAAAAAAAACGCTAATATTATATATTTTTTTGTTATAGCCGGCTATTAAAATATAATATTATATTATGTGCCGGTTATTTTTTTTAAGCTAAATAAAAGTTCTTTTATTTATATTATTTCTAGTAGTATTAATAAATTATGTTTATACTTGCGTCGATAGTAATAAAAAAGTATTAAAAATAATTATATTTGTTTTTCCGAAAAAGTATTAACAGTAAAATTACTAGGGTTGTAGGTAATAATAGCCGCAAAATAAAAATATTAATAAAACTATAAATCACAACAAAAAAAGCTTTAATATACTATTTTAAAGCTTAAATAATATTATTATATAATAAATAGCCATTATAATAAATATTTTATTTTAAATAAACTTAAACAGCTATAATTATAATATTATATTAGTATAGCTTATATATAAGTATGTTATACTTTTTTAAATATATAAATAAATAAAGTTAATTTAATATATTAAAAAAAAAAAAAAAAAAAAAAATAAATTTTTAATTATAAATTTTAACAATAAAAAAATAAACTAGATTAATATAATATATTTTCTATATAAACAAAAATATAAAACTAAAAAAAAAAAAATAAAAATAAAAATAAAAAAAAAAAATAAACCTAGCTATTTTATAAAAAACATAAAGCTAAATATAATAATATTTAGCTTTTTTTTTTTTATTTTTAATAATTTTTTGCTTTTTTATTTTTTTATTTTTTTATTTTTTTATTTTTTTTTTTTTTTCTGCTTAGTTTACCACTAAAAAGCTATTATTATTTAAGCTTATATTACTGCTTACTAGCTATATAAAGTTAAACGTTTATATAATAAATTAATTAATTAGTTATACTTAATATATAATAATTAAAACATAAATTAATATAAGGTTAGCAAGGTTTATTTTATAAAATAAAAATAGTTATAGCGTAAATAAATAAATAAAGTGCTTAAAAATCTTATAGTAAAACTAAGTAGTGCATACTATAATATTCTAGTTAAAAAAAAAAAAAAAAAAAAAAAAATAAGCTAAAAAAAATAATTATAAATAAAAGCAAACAAAAATAAAAAATAACCGGCCCCCCTTTATAAGCTACCCCGGTTTATTTAAAAGCGTATAAAATATAATACTTAATAAAAAACTAAATCTTTAGGTTTTTTTATTTTAAAACCCATAAGCTTACTTTAGCACGTGGTTTTTAATAAGGGGTTTTATTTTATAATAAAACATATTTTATTATTATTATTATAAAAAAAAAAAAATTAAGCGCAGCTTTTAGCTCGCGTGTTAAAATCTATATATATATTTATTTTATATATTTCAAGCATGTTATTATAATTATATAATATATATTTTTTATAGTTAATATATAATAAAAAAATATATTAAAAAAAAAATAAAAAACACTTAAATAAAACAATAAACAAAATAACACTAACCTTTATATATCTTTATTAATAAAATAAATAAAAAGCTATATAATAATTAAAAAATAAATAATGCTTGTAGTAGTTTTTTATCTAGGTTAACCTGCGGCTAATAATTCTTTATATAACCTAGCTATAACTGCGCATAAGCCGCAACAGCTTTATTAATTGCTTAATTAGTTAGCTATATAAGTACTTAGCACTTATAAAAACTGCTAGCTTTATTATAATATATAAATATACTTATTTAAAAATCATTTATAAAAACTATTTAAAAAGTTAATCTTTAATATATTATTATTATATAAGCAATAATAACTACTCAAGTAATTATAATAAAAAAGTATATAAATAAATAAAATAAAAATTTAATTAAATATTAATAAATATATTAATAATAATAAAAAACTATAAATAATATATTATACTTATCTTTATATAAATATATAGTCTAAAAAAAAAAACGTAATTAGCGCAATAAAAAATAAAATAAAATAAAATTTATATAATATATAATAAACTTTAATTAAGTTAAAAAATATAAAAAAAAAAAACTATATAAACATATAAATAAAATAATATAAAATATATTTAAAATAAATATTTAAAATAAAATATATAAAGTTTTTTAATAATTAAAGCTATTAAAAAAGCTTTTTATAAATATAAAACATATTATTTAAATTGTTAATTTTTTTTTTATCGATTAATTTTATTTATAATAGTAAAAACTACTTACTACTAAAAATAAAACTATATATATAAAATTGCTCTTACTTTAAAAACTATATTATTATTTTAAATATAACGTATATAGCACCACAACCCTTGTTTTTTTTTATTAATACTTTTTTTTTTGTTTTCTTTATTAGTTTTTTTTTTTTTTATTATAAAGTTGCCTACTTAAACTGCTTAGCGTGCTCATGCTTATATTATTAATATATATATAGCTATAATATTTAATTAAACAATAATAAGCTATATAAACTTTTAATAATTATATTACTTTTTTTCTCGACAATAGTAGCAAGTATAGTTACTTTTTAAACTAAAAACAAAAAAATTAATTTATTAGTTTAAGCAAATTTATAGTTCAAACACTTCGCCGGTATAAAATATACTATATAAGCTATATCTTTATTTTTAATCGCTTGTATATAACCTTAACACATATAAATAAAATACATATAATATAAGCAATAAAAAAAAATAAAATATAAACCTGAGGCTATAAAACCGGCTTTTTTTAATTGTTATTATTAAGCTATAATTAAATAATATACTTTTTTTAATTATTAGTAGTATATAATATAAAATAGTTAAACAATAATATATTAATATTTTTTTTTTTTCTTCATTTTATAATAAAATTATAAATTAAATAAAAAGCCAAGGCTTTATTATCGAGTATATATTAAAGTTTATATAAATAAATAATTAAATTATAGAACTAAATAAAAAAATTAAGTAAAAAACTAAAGCGTAATTTATTAAAGTATATTATATTATTAAATTAATAATTAAATAAAGAAACTAAATAAAAAATTAACACGTAATTATTTAAAATATATTAAATAACTAAATTAAAAAATTAAATCAAGCGTTAATTTTTAATTATTTAAAGTATATTAAACTAATATTATTTTTTACTATATAAAAGTGTAATTGTAAAACTAAGTTAAAAAACTAGGTTAAAAAACTAGATTATAAACTAAAGCTTAATTAGCTAAAATATACTACACTAATATAATTTTTTATAAAATAAATAATTAAATTATAAAACTAAGTTAAAGAACTAAGTATAAAGTTATAATATAATTATAAAAAATAATAATAATATAGTTTATAAATAAGTAAGCTATTTAAGCAAGCAGGCCATTTTACGCTATATTTTTATATTTAATTATTAATAATTTTATAACTATAATAAATATTATTAAAAATTAATTAAATTTTATTTTATTATTTATTTTTATATTCTTTTTATAAGTTTTTAAATTATAACTAGTGTTGCTGTATTATTTATATTGTCGCGGGCGCAATAAACTCGGCCTACCACTACTACAACTTTTTAATATTTGCAACTATACTTAATCTTGTGCGTTCCTTTAAGCAATTAAATTAAATATATATTTTATAGTAAGACTTTTTTTATTTTATAAGCGCTTTTTTTTTTTTTTTTAAGGCTTACTTAATGCTTTATTTACTTTTTAAAAAGTTTATACTTTTTTATTAATAAAGGTTAACTTATATGCTAATATTTAATTTATTTTTGCTAGCTAATTAATAGTTTTTAAAATAAGTGCTAAAAAGTTTTTTTAATGCTTAAAAATTTAATTTTTAATAAAAGTTAATTAAGCAAACGTTTTTTGCGCAGTTTTTAGCGTTTTAAATATTTATTGTTTAAAAAAATCGAGAATATTTAGTATTAGCGTTAGTAATTATAACCGTATATCTAGCTTTAATATTATAGCTTGCGGATCATAAAGCATTAATTTTAACTTTTGAAAACTTTTTAAAATATTTAATTTTATAAAAGTAGCTAAATAAGCCTCTTTAAATATTATAAAAAACTTGGGCTTAATAATATAGTTAACGCGTGACTTAATAAATTCTAATATTTGGTGACTGTATGCCTGCTTTAATAAACTATAAAGCTTAACGTTAAGTGGTTAAATTAAATATAATAAGTGCGAAAATAAAAAAATTATTATAATATTCTTAACTTTATAATAGTTTTTAAACTTAGCTGATATATAACTTTTATGTTAGTTTAATATTAATATATAATATACGCTAGCACGTAATAGCTTAATATATTTATTAAAATATTTTACCCATTCTAGGCTTATATTATTAATTGTTTATTTATTATAACTAATATTAAATATTTAATTATTTAAAAAGCTAATATTTTAATATTAATGCTTGAAATAATAAACCCTTTAAAAAATAATAAATAGCAGAATATATAAACCGCGTAAATTAATAAAATATATTATTATTAACTATTTTTTATTATTAAGCTGTATTAATTTATGTTTTCTACGTTAATTAGCGTATATAATAACTATATATAAATAAATTTAACTTATTATAAAATTAGTTTTATTAAAGTTTTAAACGTTAGCATTGTTAATATTATATTATAATTTTACGCGCAAATAACGTTTAAACTATGCGCTAATTATTTTTAAATTTTCGTATAAAGCTTTTTAATAATTATAAAAGTGCGTATACTGTGTTTTAAGCTTTAGGTAGTAATTAATAAAGTTATAAGCCTAGTGTTTGCTAATTAAGCTTATGCTACGCAAGTTGCGCAGATAATTAGCTATATTTTTAATATTAATATAAGCCGGTAAAAATCCTCGGTTATTTAAATCAAAAATATATTTAAAAAACATTTTTTTTTTAATTAAATTAAGATTATATATATTAGCGCAGGTTTTATCTTTAATAGTATGTTTTTTTATTTTAGCTTATAATATTAAACGTAAAATATTATAGATTTTAAAAGCGCGTCGAACGCTAAATTTTTATAATAATTAAATAGCTTAAATAGTTAGCAATAAATTAGCTTTATTAGTTTTTAGAAATATTATATTATTGTTAAGTTATTACGCGTTAAAAAAAAAAAGTCGCGTTTTAATAAAAAATAGCCCGCTCGTTTAAATAGTTTGCTCGTTTATAAACTATATTATACGAACACTTTTTTATAAAATATTAAATAATTAACAAAAAATAATAAACTAGTGCTTTTATATACTTTAATACTATGCGATCTTATATAATAAAGTTAAATAAAGCGAAAGTAAAAGTATAAAATAAATAAAATTTAAGTATTATAAATCGGTTAATTTTTATAAAAATAAGCATATATTATTTTTTTTGCTTTATTTAAATACTTTTATTTTCTTTTGTTTTAAAATATATAAAATGTAGAACATAATTTATAGCTTATGCTACCGCATAATTTTTTTTATAAAAACCATTTATTATAAAAAAAAAGCACGTATAAGTTATAAAACACTAATATAAAAATAAATATTATAAAAAAAAACAAAAGTAATAATAAAGCTAAAGTTTTTTAAAATAGAACGCTAAAAAAAGTAAGAGCTTTATTAGTTATAATTATATAAAACCTATAAAAATATTAAAAAAAAAAAAACTTAATTATATATATATATATAAATAATTGCGTATAGTTTTCTTAAGAATATATATATTTTAATTAAATTATATTATATATAATTTATTTTATTATTGTTTTTATTTTTATTATTTTTATTATTTATAATAAGCTAGGCAGTTTATTAAAAAAAAAAAAAATAAAAGCAGCAGCGCTTAATAAATATAAACCGTAATAACTGCGATAACCGCGATAGTAAGCCGTACTAATATATTTATTTTATATTTTTTTATATGCGACCGATAAAACTGAATTAAAAATATTATTGCGTTAATTTTTTGCAAAATCATTTATTTAAAATTACTGCTAAATAATAAAATTAAACTAAGAATTTTGTTTATTTTAATATATTAAGTCTTTATATAATTTAAATTAAACTTAGCTTATTATTTAGTTAAGTTTAAAGGATAATATTATAAGTTAAATTAATAGAATTAATATTAACTAAAGCAATAAAGTCGCGCTAAACCCTTGTATATAATAAATAAAGCGTGCAACTAGCAATAATAAAATAAACAAATATAAAAAACGTAGCGCGTACTTAGTTTTTTTTCGGGCTATTTTTTTTTGTAATATTATAATTTATATATTAATTAAATTAAAAAATTAATATATTTAATTGTATTAAAAAAAAAAAATATTTATTTAAAAAAATAAATTAATAAAAAAAAAAAAACTTTAACTTAGATTTAAATTAGTAACTTTTTTATATTTAAGTAAAGCGTATTATTATTATATTATTAAATTTTTTAATTTTTTATTTTATTTTATTAAAAATATATTATATTATTTATTTTTATATAAAGTTATTAAACTTTTTTTTATTTTAACTTATAAAAATTAATAATTAATAAAACTTTTTATATATAAAATTTATTGTTAAAATATATTAAATTTTGCGTTTTTTAGCGCTAAAAAACTCTTTATATTATTTATAAAAAGCTTTATAACCTTTATATTAATATTATTTATTATAACGCTGTACTTGCAATATTAAACAATAAATACTAAAAATATATATTAATATTAAAATAAAAAAATAAAGCTAGTTTAAGTAAGCTAGCTTAAAAACATAAAACTAAAAAGCTATAGCTGTAAAACAAAAAAAAAAAAACCGCGCTGCCTCGCGGTAGTATAATAAATTATTTAATAATAAATTATTATTATTATTATTAGTCGCTGCTTATAAAGTCGCTGCTTATAAAATTACTGCTTATAAACTTGTTTTATAAGCTGCTGCTTTAATTATTGCAGTTTAAGCTAATTTTTTTGTTATATAAAATAAGCTGTAAATTTAAGCCTTTTTGCTGCGCTAAATAAACCAATAATAATTTATTTAATATTATAATTACTTAGCTCGGCAGGTTTAAAGCAGGTAAAAAATAGTTAAATATTATACTATGCTTGTTTGGCTACGTAAGCAGGTTTATAAACAATAATAAAATATTAGCACTATAAAAATAAACACTAAAATAAAACATATATTAAATCTAGGCTAGTATTAATTATGTTGTAAATATAAAAAATAGCTGCTTAAAAAATAAATATAAATAATTATAACTATTAAACTTAAATAAAAACTAAAGTATAACAAAATAATTAAAATAAAATATATTATTTAATTGTTATTTTTATATTTAAGCTAACAAATAAATCTTAAAATATATTTTTATCGCTTTTATTTTAAGCTAATATAAAAATAATAACAACAATAAAACTCTAAACGTTATACGCAGTAAGGTTTTATAAAAAAAGTTAATAATATATTAATATAAAAGCCTTAGTTTTTAAATATGCCGGCAAAAAAGCTTTAAACAGTAGTATTTAACGCGAAAAAATTTTAAATAAATATTATTTGCGCGCTAAAAACTTTATATATATAAAAATTTTGACCGCTTAAAATTTAACGTAATAAAAATATATAAGCTAGCGTAAGTTTAATAATAGCTAAACTAATTATTTAAGATAAAACAAAAAATAAAATTATTTTTAAATAAAGTTTTTTATATAGTTTTAACATCGAAATATTAGCAAGCAAAGCTTTTAGTAGATTAAATAGCTATATTATTTATAATACTTAATATTAATTATATATAAATTAATTAAAAACAGCAGTTATTTTTATTATAGTCGCTGTTATCGGTATTTTTTTTAAGTTTTTACTGCTACGTAAAAACAAACAAAAAAATAATAGCACGATTAAAAAATAACGTGCTGTCTGCTAATAGCGCTTTAACCTTAGCTTCGCTTAAAAAAGCCAAAACTTTAAAATAAACCTAGTAAAAATTAAGTAAAATTAAAAGCTGCCGGTAACCTTAAATATAGTTTATAATATTTTTATATAAAGCAGTAGTAAAAGCTAGGCCGCGCAGTTTTAGTTTTTTTAAGAAAAATTTATAAGTTTTTAAAAACTTAAAATTATAAGCGCAAGCGATAAATTAAAGCGCTAGCTTAAAAGTTTTGCTATAAAACTGCTAGACTTTGTTATATTTTAAAGGCAACGCGGCTAATGTTTAAATCTAGATAAAATTAATTTATAAAATAATTTTAAATAGTTTATTTATTTTAAGTAAACTTTACGTGTTTTTTTAGCCGAGCTGCTTAAAATAATAAAACAGCCGAAAAAAAAATAAATAAAACTGCTAGCAAATTTAATATATTAATTAAAAAATATATTATTTAATATAATTATATAGCAATTATATTATATTGTACTTTTGTATAATTGCTTATAAACTAAGCTTTTATTATTATTGCTAGAATTTATTTAGCCTGCGGTATTTTTAAATTGTTTTTTAAAGCTAAAATAAACAAGCTAACGTATCGTTAATATAAGTTAATTAAAAAAGCGCAACTAAAAACTAATTAATATAAATATATTTTATATGTTAGTTAGTAAAAAACTGCTTAAATAAAACGTTATTATTTAATAATATAAATATAGTTAATTTTTTAATTAGTTTAATTTAATAAGCTGTTAAAGCAAGCATAAAATTATTTAGCTATTATATAAATATTAAAAAAAAAAAGTTATAAGCAGCAGAATAAATAAAATAAAATAAGCAGTAAATTTAATAAAAATATAGCGCTTAAAAGTTTATAGCTATAATAAAATAAGCTTAAAGCAGGCAATATTTATAGCGCGCGCTATAATGTAGTAGCGCAAGCGCTAATACCGGCGTTAAAAGCGCAAGTATATAATATAGCTAGCTTTTATGCGTTTAAAAAATATAAAAAAAAAAGAAAAAATTAAGTAGCCGGAGCCCGCGTGCTAAATTATTAGTTTTGCTTTAGTAATATTGCTTAAATAAATTAAAGCTAAAAGCAAATAGTTTAAAAAATAATAGGCTAAATAGTTTTATAGTTATATTAAGCGTTTAAATATGCTGTTTATATATATTATAATATTTTATTTAGTATAAAGCTAGCTAGTAAAAGTTTTTAGCCGGCTTATTATATTTTTTAATAAGTTTTAATAATTTAATATTTTTAAATAAATATTAAGTATAATAGTGTAGCGTAAAGCTTTAGAATATGCTTTCGGCTGTACGTGCTATATAAGCAAGGTAGTTTATTTTATAAGCTAACGTAAAAAAAAGCAGCAATATTGCAGCAGCAGCCGCAAAAAATAAAACGGTATTATAAGGCACGTCGTAGAAAATAAAATCAACTTAGGTAGCGTTAGCGTATAAATGCTTTAAATTTGCGGCAGCAAGGTATTATATATAAAATTATAATAAAGCTTTCTTAGTAAAATCGCTTATAATAAAATTTTTAATATTATATTTCTGCAAAAAAAAAATAAAAGTAATAAAATAGCTTATTAAATATTAGTTATATTATATTTTAAGGTTTTTTTAAAATAAGGCTGTGCAGCTGCGCAGAATATTATATCGCAGGTAAATATAATAAGCAGCTTAATTAATATTTAAGTCGGTTTATGCTATATTAGCTTTAGCTTAAGCTTAAATAAAGCTAATAAAATATTAAGTTAGTATAGTATTAAAATATAAAGTATATAAAGTAAATAATACGTAATTATTAATAAAGCGCTTTTAAAAATTAAATAATAAATAAAAAGCTTAATATTTAAAAATAGTTAAAGCGTATAAAAAAAAAAAATAAATAATATTATTATAATTATATTAAAAAACGCTAAGCTAAATATTTTAAGTTTAATATAAAATAAACAAATTAAATATATAATATATATTTTAGCTAATAAACAATTAAAAAAAAAATAAATAAAAAAAAATAAAATCGGCAGTCGAAAAAGCAGCAAAAAAATAAAGCTAAATAATATAATTATTAATATCGTACTATTATTAAATCGCAAGCTAGTTTTAGCTTATATAATATATATTTTTTATTGTTTAAAAAAAAAGTTTAAACTTATTATTATTTAAAAAAGTATATATAAATAAAACCTAGGCAGTTTTTAGCTAAGCTTGCAAAGTTAACAAGTTTATAAAATTATTTTGTTTAAAGCTTTAAATATAATCTGCTGTTATATTTTAAATAATATATTTAATTATTTTATAAAAAATATAGCCTATAAAATAAATAAAAATATTTAGTATATAAATTATATAAAAAAATTAATTATTATATTTAAATATTAATAAAAACAGCTAAATTAATAAAAAAAAAAAGCCTTTACGAAATAAAATATTTGTTTTAATATAAATATTTTATTTTTAAAACAATTTTTATAAAAAAAAAAAAAAAAAAAAAAAAATAAAATATATTATAAATATAAATATATTTATATAAATATAGAATTTATTAGCGTATTTATTTCTACTTATATTAAAAAAGCAAAAAAAATTGCTAGCTTAATTAATCGTATAAAAAAAAAAATAACGCAGGCGAAAATATTATTAATATATTATTTTCACCTTGCAGGCTGCTGTTATTATTATTGTCGTTATTATTTTATTTATTTTTATTGTTCTTATAATAAGCCGGCATAAAAAAAAAAAAAAACAATAATTATAATATTAATAATAAAAAAAGTAAATAATTATAAGCAGGTAAATAAACTAGTGCTATAAAAAACCTAGCAAAATTAATTGCTTTATTTTTGCTTTTAATATTATTTACGAAAATATTATTAGTATAACTAAATAAGCAAGCTTAAAAGAAAATAAAAAATAAGATTATAATAAAGTTTTAAAATAAAAAAAAGTTAAAATTAAAATTAAGGTTAAAACTAGCCGGCCGATCTTTATTACTGCTATTATTATTACTGCTGTCGTTATAATAATTAAAATTATTTTAATTAAAATCAATTATTGCCATTATTATAATTATAATAATAATGCACGTAATAAAAAGTATAAAAATTTAATAAAAAGCGGTCGTAAAAAAAGTAAAGCAGGCTGCAAGCCCACTAAAAAATAAAAAAAAAAACTAAATAATAAAAACAAAAAAAGCAAAAAAAAAAAAAATATAAAAAAACAAAAAAATAAGCAAGCGCATGCGGTGCTGCGTTAAATAATAATAAATAAATAAAAACAAAATAAGCTATAAAGCTGCACGCTTATTATTATTATTATCTAAGTTGTTTTTAATATTAATAGTAATATAGCTAAAAATAAAAAAAAATAATAAAAATATTAATAATAATAATAAAACAGCAGCAGCAGCAAAAAAAAAAAAATAATAAATAATATAAATTTAATTAGCCGGCTAAAATATTTTTTTTTATAAAGCAAAAACTTGCTTTACTTAAGCTTTTTTGCGCTTGCGCTAGCTATATTTTATATTTAATTAAAGCGCTATATTAAATTAAAATTAAGCGAATATATTTAATAAGCTAGCTTAAAATAGTTAAATATAAATAATAAAAAAAATAAAATAAATAAATAATATTGCGTTAATATAAAAATATTATATTAAAATTATAACGTTATATTAAAATTAAAAAATATAAAAAAAAAAAAAAAAATATATAAAGCAGCTATTATTAATTATTATATATTAAGCAAAA